>JARHVA010002112.1:0-42500 GCA_037957365.1 Torreya grandis
TCATTATTATTAAAAATTATATAAAAAATTTACAATAATAGATGAAAATAAAAACAAAGATTAAAAAGTGAAAAATTTGACCTAAAATTTAAGAAAAACATCGAGATTTGTGTAATTTATATTTATTCTATATAAGATAAAATTTCAAATTGATAAAAGTAATTAATTTTTTTTTTAAATTCTATAATTAATATTAAATTGATAATATCATATTAAAAATTAAGATATAAATAATAGGTTACTTAAGTGTAAGAGCTTTAATTCGTAAATTTGAAAGGTCGAAGGGTAATTAAAATAAAACAAAGATGTTATCATAGATATTAATAAAATCAAACAAAGGCCTCGAAGATTTGAAAACCAAAAATGTCTTAATCATAAGAGAAACACTGATAGACTTTTTAATGGTGATTTTTGATTAATTGAATGAGGAGGATAAGAGGGAATATGGGTAAACCTTTAAATATTTATATATTTTTAATATTTTTTTGGAAAAAATTGTAAGAAATGTAAATGGATTATATGGATGAGGAGAGGTGAACGTTTATAATTCTAAAAATAAATGTAATTATTTTATTAAAATTATGTGATAATTGATTCAAATCGATTAAAAAATAGGATGAAAGTAATTTTAAAAATAAATTTGTGGCATGTAGTTAATATATATTATTTTTTATATTGATTAATTAATTTTTTTTTATAAATTTTTAAATTAACGTAAGGATTAAAAGTAGCTAAGACAAGTTAGTGACTCAAATTTGAGCCAAATAAGTATAGATTATGTTGAAATCAAATTCATAAGTTTAATTTAATATATTAATATTTTATAATTTTTAATTAAACCTTCAATTTAACATTACATTTTACTATAGGAGAATTAATCTTATGACATTAAGCCATTAATAAATTCATGAACAACTGAAAGTCCTTGAATGGAAAACTGATGTATTTAAAAAGTGAGTTCATTCTAGGAGCTTTATGCCTATAAGACATTAGTAACTATTAGCTTGTGAAAAATTAGCATCCAATTATTTAATTTTAGAATATTTTAATTAGTTATTTAATAAATTTTTAACCTCAAATATTTTAATAATTATTTAAATTAAATATTTGTAAGTCATAATCAATCTATGATAGTTGATGATCCTCTCTTTGAAGAAGACAATGAAAATGATTTCAATTATGATGATCAGTTAGTATGAACACAATGAGTTGATGGATGATTATTAGTAGAATATAAGATAAGTGTTGATCATGATGATCTCATGATAGATAATCCCAATGAGCATTAAAGTCTAGTTGATAGTCATAGCTTTCATATTTATATTTTTCAAAGAATAAGACATGATTTTCACTCTCTCCAATGTTATTATATACAAATGAGAACTTATTTATTTTCTCATATTTGAGATGAACATTCAAGATGTCATTTATATACCATTTTCTCTAGTAATGTTTTTGGATTAAATTGTAATATTTTATTTAAGAATGTTTATTTATATATATATATATATATATATATATATATATATATATATATATATATATATATATATATATATATATAATGAAATTATTTATAATTAAAATAATTATATTATATTTAATTCTTTTATTTTTTCATATAATTATAACATCATAAATTTTGTTGATTCATTTTGTAGAAATGGGAGATGGGCCCAAAAAAGTTAACTAGTTATCAACATAAACTCATGCATAACCAAAATAAATGTGATTATATGTATATGTATATGTATATTTATATATATAATTAGGTCGACCATATATTGACTTTGTCTTACCAAATTTTATGCAAAATCTTTAAATTTTTGAGGTAAAAACATCAAAACCCATCGATTTTTGTCACAATTTTGACTCAAATCGTAACACAAATCATACTTATTGTACTAGTGAAACAAAATAAATTCCTTGAACAATACCTCAATGTAATAAAAGTAGTTAAAATTTATCAAGAATAAGAATTTCTAAAATAAAAAATAACAAGCAAATACTCTACAAAAAGACACAAAATAAAAAGCTAAAATTAATTTTCAAACTAAGGAGAAACAAATATAAATTTGTAAATCCATTCTAAAGAAAATGGACAAGTCTCAAAACCAAATAAAATATCCTCATGATAAATCAATTCTAAAAAATTAAGATCATATCATAAAGTAATTCTTCTATAACAAAGGCACCATGCGTCAAGTCCTTGTAGGATCTTAGAATAGTTTTGAAATTTGATTTAAGTATTGAAAATAGAGTGAGAACTTTTATCAAGAAAAATTATTTAAATTGTGTTACAAACAATCAATAGAAAAAAGAATGAGTAATTAGTAATGGACAAATATAATTAGGTGAATATTAGTTGTTTGATTGTCTTTAATAATATAAATAGCATGTTTGCATTTTAATTTTTTTGACTATGTTGAATGCTAAATAATCAATGCTTTTAATATTCAAAAAACTTATCAGTCTAGAAAGATAAATTATACAAGCACATGCAAAAAGTATAGAAATTTTCATTGCAGATTCAATTTTATATTGAATTGCATCATAATATTTCAATATTGAATGTGAAACATAATCTCATCATTTGAAAATGAAGAAACCCCAAAATTTGTTCAAGCTTGGGTAGCAGGTATAAGGATATTGAACAAATAACAAATTCAATGAAATCACTTCAACTTACAATATAGCAAGGCAAATCTACTAATTTTTGTGCCAGAATGTACAAAAGCATGTAACCTTGGGAAAGATGAAAACTATACAAATATTTTCAAAAAGAGAGAAAAACTCCCAATACAAAGCTTGTAATTCTTTCTTGAAGCAATACAGCAGTTGGGTATAATTAAATATATGCAAATCTACTTTTTGTGAAGACATTACAAGAAACAAAATCACCATGCAGAGTATTTCACTTCACTAACCTGCTTCTTAAAATGAGCATATCAAAAAATGGAAATATATAGAAATAAATAAATGATAATTATTTTATTTTATTTTATGAAGTTATGTAGGGAGAGATCCATAGCCCTGCAAAAAAGGCATCAGAGTGTAGGATTTTCTAGCCAAGTCTCAACAATCTAATCATATGATAAATACATATTTATCATGCCACAAAAAAAAGGAAAGTTATAGGGGACCACTTAAAACTCGTCCTGCCACCATTCAACGTCCATTAACCAAGGAGAACACACCACCCAATAGACAAAAGAAACCATGAACACCACAAAATAAATGAATTGAAATAAGAGAAATGGACCAAAATCTTGGGAATAGATCTCAGCTTCTTGATTACAATCCTACCAAGAACTTTAGACCAAAAGACTAGTAATTTTCATAATCAGATTAAGAAAGGAAAGAAACCATAGGCAATCTCTATGTTGTGTGTAGAAATGCAAATCAAATAAACTCCTTCACAAACTTTAAAAGTCTAACATAATACTTTATATATATATATATATATATATATATATATATATATATATATATATATATATATATATATATATATATATAATCATCAAGTAAAAATTTATTAAAATAAGAATATCTTGAGGTTGGGGGCAAATTACACAAGCCCAAAAGACCCCCATGTATATATAATTATCAAAAAGGAAAGTTGAAAAGATCAGTCAATCACTATGTCCTTAATAGAGATGACTTCCTCCCTATCAGATTCAAGCCCATAGCATCAACGAAGGCTTCAACACATGTCTGTAGATATTTGATATGTTTGATTATTTCCCTAAAACCCTTCTAACTTGGATCAGCATACACCCAAGCTAGCCTATTTTTGAAGCATCCACATCCAAGTGTCCCTTCACATCTGTTCCTCAATCTAACCACATTGATGACAATCATTTTGCTCCCTTGCATCTTGGATAGGAAACTATGGATAATGAAAGGTAGTTATAGTTGTAGTTGAAAGAGGATCTTAGTAGTTTGGATAGTTAAAGCTTCCAATTTACTAAAAGAGGATCTACCCACCTGATACCATAGTTGTAGTTATGATGGTCCAATACAATTATAGATTGCAACAATATTCTTGTAAGGGAAGGCTAAGGCTAGTATGGTATCAGGAACTAATCTATAGCTAGATACAAATTTAAACCATTGTATAGATACTTTCTTGGATTTATAGAGTGGCAAGCCAAGTTAGGAGTGGTGATTTTTTCCACCCCAATTTAATTACCTTGCAAGTCTGGTAAATACCCACATAATCTCTAAAATTTCATCCGCTCACCATAGACTTGCCAATACTCAGTTATTGGACCATCAAAAAAAAAACACAAAAAAAAAGTTAAAACAAAAGCTATTGAAAAGAAAATCATAAAAAATAAAACCCTAAATTTCATTTTTATTTCTGCTCGACTACTTCCACTTAGGTGATTTCCAAGTTAGTAAATACTAAACATTTATGTTCTATATTGTCATGTTGTTTCTAAATTTTTGCAATCTCTCATGTAACAACTAACATGAATAACAATTCATCAAATACCATAGGCTCTAGCAAAATACATAAAAATACTCTTCTATAGGTTCTAACAAAATAATTTATCAATCAAAATCCTACATCCTAGAATATGAAATTTTATTAATTAAGGACTAAAATCTATAAATTTGAAGAAGCTTATAGACTATATGAAAATTAGTGAACAATTCTAGAAAAATAAAGAAAGAAAAATTAAACAAAAGCAAAGTAGGCTCCAAAGTTAAGAGGTATAAGAAAAGTTTAATAAATTCATACAATGAGGTTGATGTTAGACATTTTAAATTTATTTTAAGTGTTTTTTTGGTATTTCAGGCATGTGTGCATGTTTCCTTTCCCATGGTCTTCAATCACTTATTTTTGTTTGTTTTTTTGGTATGATCAATAGAGTTTTTATTTTAAAATACCCTCTACCATAGCCTTTAGGATTTGAATCTTGAACCTACTGTTGCCTTTTTTTTTCATAAAACAACATCATTTTCACCTAGTATTGAAACCCCAATTCAAGTCACAAAACAAAGAATTTATAATTTTTTACAGGTTGTACATTAAATTTCCCAGGAGAAAAAAATCAATGCGTATGATAATTGCAATGCCTAATCTGTAATGCAGGGGGGATATTTTCATGCTACCCTCCTCTTATTTATTAATGTAGTGGTGGCTCCATATGGAAGCCTTCAGGCTAGAATGCCATGGTTTTCATTTTTCTTGTGATGCACCTGATAAAATAGGAATATTTTTGAATATTTAGAATGTAGAGCTTGTAAAAAGGTATTGAAATAGATGTGAAAAGCAAAGCAAAAAATAGACTGGCATGCCAGGGTTTTCATTTTCTTTGCAATATGCCTATACTTATGGTTTAGAAATTTAAATTTACCTTGAGATGAACTTTTCTAAATGGATTTCTCTACTTGAATGAGCATGAGCTAGTCACGTTACTAGCTTTGCAAGCACCTTCTATAGTCTTCAATTGCACAAATGGAGACCTTCCATCATTTTGTTCAATAACAGAGATCTCCCTAGCCTAACTTATTTTATTATTAGGAGCTAGATCAATGGATAATGATGTATTTATATAAATGTCATGAAATGCAAGAGGAAAGGAAACCAAACATAAATGTAAACACATAACCTAAAACTTATATTATAACCTCTTTGCATATGCATCAGAGATTAGATGTTGAATGTTGATAAAGAGATTCCAACTAATGGATGAATTTTGTTGGAAGTATAAAAGCCCTAACACTCTTTGAGGTGTAGAACCGATCATGTGCAACATTCCCAAATAGTGAACATGGATCTAAAAATTATGGAATGAAAAATATATTTTTAATTTTAACTCACGTTTACCCATAGCATGTTATTTTTTATTTATAAAAGATTGGTTGGCCTACATCATTTTTATCCACTACAGAGGATTTTGGGAAACAAATTACACTATAGTAAGTTAGTACCATGGTCAAAGTTATTTCCATTTCAAACTATGCACATGACATCAACAGTTTTTCCTTTAATAACATGTTCACAATTTTGACCAATCAAAACACAATTAAATAGGTATTTTCATATATTTTGTTGAAAAAAATAAACATATTAACTATTGAAAAACTAAAAATAATTTAATATACAAAAAATAAAAATTCCTATTGGTGCAGAAGAAACAATTTAATCAAATGTTAAAAGAAATTGATTCCTTTAATTATCCCTTCAGAACTAATAACACATATCTAGATGACTTCATAGAAGATGAATTATCATACTTTGATTCTTCCTCACCCATATTATCTAAGGTTGTTAAATACATGCCTATGTTTGTTTCTTAATTTCAATATATTTTTTTTTTAAATTCCATTATCATTTCATATTTTTCTCTTCTTTGTTTATTGTTTATTATTTATAATTTATATTCCAATTGATTATATTTATTGTCTCATGTAATGCTTTGTATGTAGGTTTCTTTTCCAAAAAATTCTTTATTATCTTGCATTGGTGTCCTTGGTATCCTCATTTTCTTTGTAAATTATTTTCTGACATAATTGTATATTATTTAATTTTTTACTACCTTTCTTATCTTTACATGATGCTTTCAATTGGTTTTATCAAATTTTAACATTTTCTATGTTGTAAACCTTCTCATTTCTCTTCAATGTTTTTTTCTCGTGTTGTTTTTATTTTTCATTTCTTTTTTATGTTGCCCTTTTATAATTTCATTTCTTTTATTTTTGGTAATTCTCCCTCACTCTTCTCCCACCCTGATTCTAAAAATCCATAATAATTTATAAATGATGAGAACACATTCTAGCTATTATAGTCATAATTAATTTGTTTTGATATAGCTTAAGTAGGTAAGGTTCCATATGTTTACCTAGTTTTTTTATTCCTCTTATTTTATCTTTTTTCATGATTTTTAATTTCAAGTTATTTTATGTATACATGTGTTATTATCACAAATACATTATGAATGTTATGAGATATAATAATTTATCAATATTCAATTTTACCTTAATTTTAATTTCATACAAAATAAAGAATAAATTAATTAGAATTAAATAGATCTAGGCATATATGAATAATTTTATATAATTAAAATTTATCTAAATATATATGATGAGAAACAAGTCCAAGTATCGCAATGAAACTCAGCTAAGTAATGTAAATGACAAAGGTTTAAGGAATAACCATACATGTTTGTTGTTTTGGAAATTTAAACCTATAGATTGATTGATATGACTATAAGCAACTTGCTCCTAAAATTTAGAAAATGTATTGTGTTATTGGATAAGCATGTACACTATATAGGTGTATCTTGTAAAAATCCAATCAAGATAGTCTCATTAGTGTCATTTTGTTTGTTTGTAGTCATGTCTATCTTGTAAGAGTTTTACAAGCTGGTATCTCTATCACCTTGGCGTTGTCTCCTTCTTATTACATATATACCTTTGCTTTTTAGATTTACAAGTAGAATGTGAAGAATGTATGAATATCCTCCTTAACCTAGATTGACATTCTAAAAACAAACAAAAGTAAAGTATTTTGGAAACCACCAAGGAATTTTTGAAAACTCTATATCCCTCATGCATGAAATCAAACCTCCATGTAGTTACGTGAGTGTGTGGACGGAATATCTCAAGTGAGAGTTTTGAACCTCCTCTTCCCTAGATGTGATGATTTAACTACATGTAATCTTATATACTCCTTTAACACAAGGGAAAATAAAGAAAGACAAAGATAGAATTATAATTTCATAATTATATAGGATTTGATTTGATGTTTAGCTATAGATTCAGTCTTTGATATGTGTTTAACTCCTTTTTATATAAAATTTGTAGCTTCTTTTATCTTATGTTCTCCTCTCTTAAATTGTTTGACAAGGCCTTGTATATATATGTTGACCTAAGATAACTTATGCAAAGTATCCAACTATAGAAATATAGATAGGCTAAGTCAAATGTGCATGATCAATGACAAATTTAAAATGGACCCATATAGTGAAAGAGGACAAGCCCAAATAATGTGCATATTTATCTTAGATGGACTTTTGTCATACACAAGTATGTCCTAGATAAGAGTTAGGCTCTATTTTTTGAGGTAGGGTTGGATAACATATAATTATTAGTCTAAATGTGTTAACACATACTTTTTTGATAAGTTTTAAGGTGTTTTAAGGCTCAATAGACAAAATTTACACCTATGTGGGGCTAGTAGTATCCAAACAATAGGCAAAAATGTACAAGTTTTCCAAATAACATAAATTGGGGATAAGACATTAGGAATAAATGTCAAATGTGCTAAATTTAGGTGTCTAGATAATGCCCCCACCTAGACATGGATATGTGATTGAAATGCATGTACATCAAAGTAAGTATAAATTTAAATAATCAAAACACATACCATCACTTTTTAGATAGTAAAATTGGGTATTAAGTAATTGACAATGAAAATATGCACACACATTTACCACACATGACTTGAGTGTATAAACATAATCATAATCCACTATTCTCTCACACTTGAATGTTGCCTTTTGATTTTGACCCTTTCTTTTTAGTATTACACACCTACATGAACTTCTCTGTCTATTTTAAACCTACTAAATATCTTGCATAGACATATCCAGACCTTTATTTTAGTCTACCTATACATAAGTTGATTCCATCAATTTTGGTTAGAATCACCAATCGATAGTTACCCAAACTGATCATAACTAACCCTCTCCTAATAATAGTTAATTTTTTAAATAAAACTTTTCCTTGGGTCAGCCCATTTGCCGATTATGTCAATGGCCTGAAAAATTACAATTTTTACTCATATATAAACAAATCAAGGTCTCATTCAAGAGGGACTTGACACTTATTTTATACATACATTATTGCACATTGAGAAAATATATCCTATTCTCTCCAAATTATGAATATATCACCAGAATAAATAACAAGCTAAGTTTGAAGCACATTAAATCTAAGTAAAAGAATGCATTGTCAAGTATCGAATCCAAATCATTAGTTGTATAATTATAGCAAAGGAGCACAATTTCACAATCATACAAGGTAGGATAACCAAGTGTGGCTTGATTTCCCTTCTTAGAGTATCAGATACATAACAAATAATCAATAATCAAATAGGGGTGGTTGGTGTCATCTTAGCCCATTACATTATCTCTATTTTTGTAGGTTTATAGCCCTCACAAGCACACTTAGGGTTTCAAGGTGAAAGACACTGATTTATAGATTTTAAACATTATACAGGTTCAAGATCACATATATAGAGCATACTGAGATAGGAGAAGGTAGATGTATAGTCACAATCCCTCATATATGCATGAGTTAGTATCAACTAGCATAGGTTAGTATCACCAAATGATATTAACATAAATAGACAAAATTGATGATATGTGGATATAAGTACAGTTTCTAATTCAAATGAATCATGTGCCTACTTGTATTTGATTTCTACTTTGATGGTACATTCACATCCAAACAATCAACCAAAAAGGCTAATTAGTCATCCCTTTGTCGTACTTAATATATTTAGCACATTCCACTTGTCAAATCATTGTAATCAATTTTAGTATTTTATATACAGATGTATGCATGAATATAATATCTTAGTATTTGAATTACATTTCAAGTTTTTATCCTATTAGCATTAGAAAACCATATTAGGGTAAACAAATTAGTGAACTTGTGCATTGATCAAACCATGTCAAAACCCTAGGTTTCCTTTAAAGTTTTATATTTCAACCTTAATTTTTTATTTTTAGACTTGATATCTAGTTTTTTCTTATCCTCTATGAAAACCATAATATTTTATCTTTTTCCTTAGGGTGTCAAACTCAATCTCCTATTAGGGTTTTCTCTATTATGGTTATTCCTTGTTTGGGTGATATTTGGATCAAAACTAATCTATTTTTCAAATGCTTCAAGGTTTTTTCTAGTCATAATGAGTGGATAAAAAACCTATTATTGTTCATGAAAATATTATACAAATTTTATGTAATTTGTAATTTAATATGTTTAGAAAATTTAGCCTAGAAAACAAAGGGTGAGACTATTCTCAAAATAATTTTAAGTTTTGTCTAACTAATATTTTTTATTAAAACTTGTTTTGGTTTCAAACCATTCCTTATGGTTTTCTTGGAGTCATTATTTATTTATTTAACCTTTGTTGAATCATTGATTTTATGATTACTTTCCTATTAGGATTAGGCTTCGCGTTTGTCTTGTTTACTCTATTAGGTTTTGGTAAATTAAAAATGAAGAACTAATCAAAAAACCCTAACCACTCTCCTATTATGGATTATTTTATTCTTATTTCCACCTTTCTTCAAGGTGGTGATATATACTCTCCCTCTAAGGACATCCATGTTGTCACTATCCCAAGCATTAAGGTGACCCCTCCTATAATACAAAATAGAGGTAATTTAAATGTTACTCTTCATCCCCATCCACTTCCAATAAACCCTCTTGATGGTATTTGTATTCATATTCAATCAGAAGTACCTAGGTCTTGTGCTTGTGAATCCCTACAAGGTCAATTAGTCATTCTAAGAACGTCCATAGAGGAGTTACAAAATTAAAATCAATATTTTAGTTTAAAGAACACATCAGTTAAAAATAAGATCACATATAAAAATAATCCATAGCATTATAATGTCGAACATATATCTACATTTTTATCCAAATACTTTGTGCCTAAAAATAATTCATCTCAAGAATGGAATCCAACACATGATACATCTATAACTAGTGATTCAAAATGTGTACATAAGGCTAATAAGAATTCAAGTGAAAGTCTAATATAAATGCTTTAGAACAAGTTGATCACATTACCTCTTATGCATCCTCTAAGGAATTAGAATATTGTTGTTCCTATCATATAATCCATAAACGTGTTTGGATTTGAAGAGTAAAATAAAAAAATATGATTGATAATGGTGATCTTATACTAGATAAATCCATCAAACTAGCACATGATTCAAGAAGAACTTATAAAATCAATAAACCTACTCACATTATGATTTCATCTCCTAAGTAATTAGTCCAAAAATAAAGGGTACAAAAAGGTATAATCATAACATAAAAGGTTACAAAAGGAATAAAATAGGAAAGGATAAAAAATGAACAATTAGAACAGGAAGTGTTATAAAAGGCAAAATCAGAACAACAAATGTTAAGAAATGATTAATTGTAATAAAAAAGGTTGAAAAAGGAGCAATTAGAATAAGAAAGGTTACAAAGGAATAGTTAGACAATAAAAGGTTACAATAAATATAAAAGGAAAGATTACAAAAAGAATAGGGGAAAAATAAAGGTTGCATAAGAAAAAATTACAAAGGGACTAATTATATAAGCAAAGGTTACAAAGGGAAAAAAATGGAAAAGGAAAAGTTACTAAAATAACAATCACTAAAGGAGAAGTTGAAAAACAAGAAAACATCCTTAAGAAAGGTTTTCTCACAAAGGAGACTCAAAATCAATATATAATTATAAATGATAATGACACAAGAGTGATTCCAAAGGATATAATTAAAAACATTATGAATATCGAGAGCCTTTAATTCTTAGTCTTCACATGAATGGTAATAAATGTACTAATGCTAACATTACATATTTTCATGAAGTCAATATATGCAGCGTGACTATTCTCTAATATCTTGAGTATGAAAATTAACACTTGAATAATATTATTGGGCCCCAACACTACATTAAATCCACTGAGTTTTTAGTGAACTTGGGCTCAAAACATGTTTTTTTTATATTTCACATTGGCCCTAATTTGGATCAATACAATGTAAAACTAGGAAAATAAAGGTTTAGATCGATTGGAGAAACATTAGGTAAATATCATTATTATGTTACATTTAAAAATCAAGTTGTGGATATTAAAATTTCATAAGAGGAAGCTTCTTTAGAATAAGTAAACATAGTAGAAAATATTTCTTCAAAAGATGATACAGGACCTACAAATAAACACCACATTATAATTAGTGATTTAACACATAATTCTATAGGAAATCACATGTTTTATGTAGGAAATCCATGGGAGGGTCTTGTTGAGCACATCATTGGTTAATATTTAGTGTTATCTATTTTAAATAGCTTCTTGATGCTTGCCTAATTGATCATCCAGTATATCCTTATTGTTTGGTATACATGAACTCATGTGTGTTTATATTGACCATTATCCTATCCATTGCCCTCTATTTTCACTTGGCCCTTGCCCCTTAATTTTTATCATGATCTAGATATCTATGACACTTATCTTAAAATGATTCTAAGTGCACATACTTTTTGGAATTCTACTTGTTCACTCCTACATATGGACTATGTATGAATCCTTTGTGGCCTCCATTGAGCTTACATGAACATAGACATCTATCTCTACATATTACATGAGCACGAATTTATTCTTGCCTATTGGAGGCATGATGATTCTTATTTCCACATATTCTCTTAAGCTACATTGTTGCAACTCATATATAAGGTGGGGGTATATTTATTGCTTTCACTTTCTCCACATTATCCATGCTATCACAAATAGTGCACACTATTCCTTGACAAATGTTTTGTATTATTTGAATCCCTCCCATTCCTCTATTTTTGAAACCATGGACATTTTGCCTCACTTTTAAATATTCAAATATTTCAAAATTATACAAAAAATAAAGAAAAAATCAGAACATTCAAAAAAATCAAAAAATCAAGACTTTAGCATGGCATGATTACTAGATTTCACTATTTGTGTATGTTATTTATCAAATGTTTATTAGATATCATATTATTTTCATACACATACAATTAATGGTATATAAGTTCAATACATGACATAAAAGTTACACATGGATATACAAATGTTTGTCTTTACTCTACCTACTAACCATGTCAATATTATGGAAATCTTATTCCACAAGTTTCACTATTACATGTTATATCTTTATATAACCTTCCTACCATGTTTAGCTACCTAGATTGATTAAACATGTCTTTTTAGTTACTCATTTCTTACATAGTGCTACATGGATATGTTATTATACTATGATGTGACATTGATACATATGGATGGAATAGATTAGTTTACTTGTTTTATGCATTATTGATGTTGTTACTCTCTTACATGATAGGATACTTTTTATTTTCTTATGTGTATGGCCCTTTGGTATTGACTACGACATATTTATGTCTCATACATGTGGCCCTTCATCTTATTTGATGGGACATTTTTGATGTCATTGTTTGTGACATATTAGTGTCCCCTTGTGTGTGGCCCTTGGCCTTATTTGTTGTAATATATTTATATCCCTTATATTCACCCCTTGGCCTTATGTATGACACTAACACTTGATCTTGATGTTCTTGCTTAGCTTTCTAACATTGAGTGGTGTCATGATCTATATCATGTGATTTTGATGTGTAGTCTTATTCAGTGATCCTACTACTACATGGTTAAAATATATGTATATCTAAACATGACACCTATATTACATGTATTACATATGTTACATACATGTCTTGATTGAAATATACATTACTATGATAACATACACTCAACATGTTCACATGATGTTATCTTTATACATGACATGATAAAATTAACTCTTATTTTGAGATGAATGACTTATAATACATGTCCCTCATCTCAAAATGGGTCATTATAGTCATCTTGTCATAACATAATCCTCCATGAACAAAAATTCATATTATATTAAAAATTTCATAGATTTAGAAAGGTTCATGTACATAACAGACAATGACACATCATTACAAATTATATGGGCATATGTCATTCATATCCACTCATTTTATAGAGACTTAAAAACATACTAATACACACTTAGGTGATTATGCATGGTAATAAATACATAATTTACAATAACATGAATTATAGGTTTCCACATACACGTACAATTGAGATATAGGCTATCAAATTCAACATATATATGCATATTATTTGCTTCCACTTTCTCTACATTATCCATGCTATCACAACTAGTGCAACTATTCCTTGACACATGTTTTTTACTGTTTAAATCACTCCCATTCCTATATTTAAAAAACCATGACCACTTTTCCTCACTTTTCAATATTCAAATATTGAAAAATTATTAAAAAAATAAAGAAAAAATAAAAACATTCAAAATATTTTAAAAATAAAAAATCAAGGATTTAATATGACATGATTACTAGATTAAACTATTTGTGTATGTTATTTATTACATGTTCAATGGATTGCATATTATTTTCATACACATATATAATCAATGGTATATGAGTGCGATGTAGGACATACAAGTTACACATGTACATACAATTGTTTGACTTTACTCTACCTAGTAGCCATGTCGATACTAAGTAAATATTATTTCATAGGCTTCACTATTATAGGTTATATCTTTATATGACATTCCTACCATCTTTAACTACCTATATTTCTTACACATCTTACTATTTACTAATATTTTACATATCACTACATGGATATGTTATTATACTATGATGTGACATCGATACATATGAATGGCGTAAACTAGTTTACTTATTTTATGATATATTGATGTGCTACTCTCTTAAATGATAGGCTACTTTGTGATTTGATTTTATGTGTGTTCCTTTGCCTTGACTATAACATATTTGTGTCCCGTGCATGTGTTCCTTCACCTTATTTTATGTGACATTCTTGATGTCCTTTATTGTGACATCTTTATATCCCTTTATGTGTGTCCCTTGGCTTTTTGTTACATCCTAATTTCACCCTAAGTATTATAACCTTTGAATATGTAGATTATTATGGTTATCTTTGGATTATGATTGCTATGATTCGAGATTTATGAAATATATTAGTTATGGGATAGTGATATGCAGATTCGTTTACATGATGTGACAACTATACTTTCTTATTTATGTATATTTATTAGTTATGCATCATTAGTTGATATATGTGATGACTTGGACTAACTACCTACTTATCATGAGGTAGATTTAGGATTCATCCTTCCCTTAGATCCATACAGAGGGAGAGCATCATTGAAGAGAATGGCATAGATAGGATGACTAGTGTATGACAAAGAAACTTGTTAGTAACCCAACACACACACACACCACAATAGAGTGACTTGTTTAACTCTTTGTTTGATCTAGATAGTTATTTTATTTTTAGTGTTTATATATTATACTATGATCATGTTCTAGTTGATTCTTATTATGATCTGATTGTATGATTTCATATATAATTGTAATGCATAGATTTACGCATGCAATGTTATTATATGATCATGAAGTTGATGCTGACACAAATCAGATTACCTAATGTAGTGATAGGTTTAAATGATATCTAATAAATATCATTATCTTGGTTTTATATCTTTTTGTATAAAAGTTTTAATAATTATGTTAATCATAGAATAATTGAGATATTATATTTGTTTGGCTATGACTCAAGTGGTAATTGATTAAATAGTTATTTTGTTAAATTAAATTTTTAATTGGTTTGTTTTATCTTTAAAGAGATAATTACCTTTTCCCTTTAATTTAAGAAAATATAACCATAATGTTGATGTTAACATAAATAATAAAGGCCAATGCATGGAATACGTAGATAATTAAAGGTGTAAATTATCTTTTAGAATTTAACTCACTCTTAAACTCAAAGTTTTAAACATTTATGGAATATGAAAATAATAAAGATCAGAGTTAAGAAGTAATATGAAATTGAAAACTAAACAGTAAAAATAAAATATGTTAATAAGAGCAAAAAAAGGGGTCGACTTATGCATGTTTTAAAAAATATAAATAGAAAGCAGCACTTTGCATGAAGAAATTAATTTTTTATTTTAAAGAGAATATTATTATAAAAAGAATGGTGAAGGGGGGAGTAAGGGAGATATGGTGATGGAAGAGAAGACTATAAAAAGACACAAACCATAAGAAATAAAAAGGGGAAAAGATAGTGAAGTAAATAAGAATAGAGATGCAGTTTTGTAAAGAAGACATCGTATGATGAAGAGAATACGTCATAGGAAATAAAGGAGTACATCGAGTGTAAGGAGAGAGAGGGAGAGAGAGAAAGCTAAAGAAAACTAAAGAATCCTTGGCAAACTTAAGCATGGAAGGTTGGTATTGAGTTGAATTCTTAGTTGTATATTATTGAAAATATACAATGATTTGTTTATTCTATTTGAGTTACTTATTTCACTATGCTATGTTAAAATTGTCATTATGCTAAGATTGATGGACAAAGATACATAGGTTAAAAACTAGAAATTGGATATTAAATACATCAAACCTTTTGAAATAACTTGCCCAATGACATAGGAGAGTGGCAATTTGCATGGTAAGGGAAATTGTAATTTTAGAAGTGCAAATAAATGTCAATCTCTTGACGAGACTTTAGTTCAATGATATAATATATACGAATAATGACTTAGTAAGAAAGAAAAGAAATGATTTGATGTGTATATGAAGTGATCCACAGTATTATATCATAATTTAAAATAAATTTATAACTTCAATTTATCTTATTGAGACCTGGAAAATATCCATGCATGCGGTGACTTGATGAAAAGTGGCTTGTTTTACATAATCTACAATCTCAATAAATTATTTACTTACACTAAATTTCTAGGTGTATTTAATTAAATAATTGATATTATATATTAATTTGTTGAATGTATTTATTTAAATTAAAATGTTGACTTTATATTTATTCTAGTACTGAATTTTTATGAGTTTAAGCGTAGAGCTTTTATTCGCCTGTATATAAATCTTTGAATATATAGCCATAGTGTGAAATACCCTTCAAAATGATATCCATGTTACATATATTTGGGCATATAGGAATAGAATTACCTATAATAAATAAATACATTCAACCATACTAATCACCTTTATAAATTCACATGCATTACTGGAAATAGCAGATAATTGTATCACTCCTTTACTTATGTCATTATTTCTTATCAGGTTACCTTTAGTTTCAAATTTGTTGCAATCAACAGATAATTGCATCATTATTTATACCATTACTTAATATCATGTTTCCATCAAAATCATTGGTGCTCTCATTCTTCATTGTTCTAGTTCTAAATACTTGCCTCAATCCAAAGCATGACACATCTATATTGTGTGTGATGTTATTATTTCTTATCACACTAGAATTGCACACGTCAAGTGGTAACATTGAAATTATCATTTATTCTTCTGTATAAATGGTAATTTTACTTATCCAAGAGTTATATAAGTGTGTAGCATGGAATACGCATCAGGCTTAGCTTAAAGCATTATAAGTATTTAATGGATTACCAATGTTAAGTCAATATTATAGTAAAAATCATATCATAGGTTTATGTTAATTATAAAGATCTTATTATTACTTAAAAGTAAAAATAGGATATCCATTATTTGATTAATTTATGTGTGACCGATATTAACTTAATGTAACTCTTTATGCATTACTAAATGTTGACCTAGTGGTTAGTGGTCGGTATTCACTAAGATTATTAATGGTTAGTACCTTTTATGGACTATCCATACATTAAATGATTGGTATACTGTAGCGTAGACCACAAATTATTGTTGATAATTATTGGGTTATATATTTTATATTATTATGTGGTTAACTTAAGTACTAATATTTAAAAGAGCTTATATATATATATATATGAATACCTTGAGAAACCATGCCAACACAAAAATAAACTTTTAATTAAGTATAGTCATGTTATTTCAAAATTAGTTAAGTATATGGGTGTTCTTGTTTAAAACATATATCCAAACATTAAAATAGTATATACATATCATTGGAGTAATTACTTATGATGCATGTTGATGCAATAACATCATCACTTGACTTACTTATGATGCATGTTATGATGTACAAGTATTCGTACAAAGGAGTTTACCTATAGTTAATGGTTAAAATTGAGTCATAGGGTGTCTGAGGGACCAAAATTATAATCATTTCAAAATAATATCCTAGAAATGGAGTGAAGGGTTAAATGTAAAAAATATATAATGGATTTATAAGTTATCTGATCTCTGTGAGTTTTATAACTAACTACTTAGGATTAAGTAGTGTGTATATAAAATAGTAGACTGTATTATTACTGTTTGTGCTATATACTGAGATCTACTTAGGGAGATTATATTAAGTAGTTTAACCATAAAGTATACCTAGGTGGTATAAACATGTGCTTGATAAATTATTATTTATGATTACAGTTTGGGTGATTCTTGATATTGTATGATATACTTGGGCAGTATAAACTATATTTGTACTGTCTAGACTCACACCTACATTTGACTTATTTAATATATGTGTGTTGGTTATTTTCTTGAAATAACATGTTTTATAATAGTTAGTAGGACTTTAAGTATGTATGGCATACAACCCCTATGAGTATAACGAATGCTAAGATAAAATATTATATGTTTTGTGAGAATTGTAACTTGTATGCTATATCTAGTTGCTTAAATAGAAGCTTATGTTTCTATGTATTTAAGACTACTTTGTATGACTGATTGTGTAAAACTAGTAGTTATGTCTTAGAATACTCGACTATGGTAATATTGTATCATGGAGTGTAGTATATTAGAAACTAATTGTGGTAGTTAGAATCTGCAATTAAATATGTATTTTTACCTAGGAGGTGAAAACTATAGTCGTTATTTCTAGTATGGGATATGATTTCCAATAGGATATAAACTGAATCTTGGGGTTAATTTATGTTTAGTGGGACATTATCATCTCATGAGTATGATTTACATGTTTGTGAAATATTGAAATAAAATGGGTTTCTATGATAAACTTCATGTTTAGTTTTATAAATCATACATCACATGGGTACTTGTTACTTTGGATTCCTGCACCATCATTATCTACTCATCCATGAAGGAAGGGTCATTCCCTGATGGGATTAGTGTGGGGGATCATTGGTCCATGATTGGTGTGTGAAAGTTCTCAAATGATGCTCTCCCTCTCTATAGCAGTACTAGTTTTGAGTTGACTCTTGAGATTACCATAGATACTAGAGAGTCTAGGGAACTCCTGCTTTGAGAAGCCATGTATCTTAATTATGTACATTGTATTATATTGTTTTTATTATTGGATACATGAACATGAAGAATTATAATTACCTATCTACTGTGGATTGACAATATTGGTTGTGTATTATATTGACAATGGTTTGTTATTTGTAATTACTATCTATGATTATATTATGATGCATTTCCATATATTGATAGTGATCATTATCTGTTAGATGACATGTGCTTATTTCCATTTATCACTCTTGGAGTATTTTATATGATCACTACTTAGATTCTCATGGTGTAATCTAATTATATTTTTTGTGTTAAAAAAAATTTATGTATTTTCTAGTTAGCACCCAGCGGGATTGTTACATGTGGTATCAGAGTTGTGGCTTAAACTCTATGACCTAATAAGTCCATTAATTTTCATATCTTTATGTTTATTAGAAAGAAAACTATGAATGTGTGTGTCGTATATTGAATATGTTCCCTAAGATCATTTGTACACCCTTAGAGTTGTTAAAGGGTTTGCTTATTAAGCATCTCATTGGTGTATACAAGGTGATTGGGTAGGTAAGTGCATAGCATAATTCATGAGTTGTGAACAAGAGTTATATTATTGATCTTTTAGATTGAACACCTTAAGTATGGTTACACCTCTCTTGGTAATCAAATCACCTTCACCATTTGTGTTTTTTGTTGTGAGCATGGAGTGATTCCCACTTAAGTATGTATTCATTAGTTTTGTGTCTTATATATAAAAATCCTAGGAGGGGAAAATATTATAAGACCATTATTAGTTTGGTACCACCTAGTGCGGTGGGAATTTTATTATAGTTGAGTGTAGATGTTTTGATTGAAAATTCCTTTATGTTAAGAGTTTGTTTATGTGTATTTGTATTTTCCTTTTGGTGGTGGTGGTAGGTTAAGATCCTACACTTAAAAGTTTAGTAAGTGAATAGTGATTTGGCAACTTGGGTTATAGTGTTTTCTTTACCATGCAAGAGTATGTAGGAGTTTTGTTTTTGAGATGTTAATTTTCTACTTTCCACTTGTGACTTTTTCAAGTCATTATTCTATCTAATTTGTGAATTTGACCATGTGGAATGGAAAACCTTGAATTTATATTAATTATAATGATTATAATTATTATGTTATAATATACCTTTATTTAGATTTATTTTATTTTATTTTTGAGTCATGTTGTTTTGAAGAGTTATTTATGTATCCTTTCTCCAAAAATGAGTAGGGTATAAGATGCGCAAAACATCTTGATAGTCTAAAAGGGTTTAGATAAACTTTTAACTTGTTGAATTTTAGTCGAAAAAGAAAGGAGAAATTATCTCACTTGTTCCTTTATAAGGTTATAAGGATGGTATAATCCTCAACCTTTGTATGTTATGTTAATTTTGATATTATTTTCTTCTTAACTATGAATATAACACTATAGGTTAAGTTATAAAATATGATATTAGTTGTGTTTAGCTAGTGACAACTTAATATAATTATGTAATGATTGTATGATTCTTCTTGTATGTATGTTGGTACATCTAGAATTATTTAGCATATAGTATTGTTTTTTTTAATTTGTTAGTGTAAAATAATTATTCACTGAACCTTGTGAACATTTTGGAAATCATTAAGTCATGGAGACTTAAGGGAAGAGTGGTGAATTAGGAACATGAGTTCTAAGTGGTAGGATTAGATCCTACTTAGTTTCACATTGACTCGGTAGTTACTGAGTTTGGATCTGATAAACAAACTTATCAAATTCAAGATTTGACAGATGGACTTGTCAAATTCAAACATATGACCATACACATGTATAATATGGATGAGTAATTCATAATTTTATACATGTTGAAAATGTAGTATTTCCATTTCCTATTCATCATCATACTTGTCAAGAGATCCATAGAGTAGTGATAGTAATGACATGTTATACTTATCCAAAGCTACATGGAGTAGTGATAGTATTATCTTATATACATTATTCTTGTTAGGTTACTTAAATATTTTTATCTAGAATGAGAAATACACTCTCTAGGTTAGAGAGATGTGCAGAGGGGCTGGAAGGTTTTGTGTAACTCTCCCTGGTCATTTGTTTTAAATTTTTGATAATTTCATGTGCTATTGGGAAGTTAGTGAAACTTTTACCAAGGTATATTAGGCTTGTCGTACCAATTCTAAACCCTGGGGAGGTCATGATAGAACCAATCTTAGTAACTGACATAAAAAATTCATTTGCATAATAGATTAATGTCATAGTGCAAAGTCTTGTGGGACCAATACTCTAAGTATAGTGTTACTTGGGAGGACTATGATGAGTCCTACAAGCTATTTCTACATTTATTTACATAATTTGATATTATATATTATGTTATTAATTTATTAAACTTTACTTGTTATTCTAAACTATTGTTTGAATAAGTGTCATTAGGATGATGACCAATTTTAGGGAGAAGGATGTTACATTCTAATTTCACTCTAAGTATTATAACCTTTGAATCTATGGTTTATTATGGTTATCTTAGGATTGTGATTGCTATGATTTGAGATTAATGACATATACTATTTATGGGATAGTTATTTATAGATTAGTTTACATGATATTACAGTTGTACTTTCTTATTTATATACATTATGAATGTATATTTGTTAGTTATGCATCATTAGTTGATATATGTGATGACTCAGACTAATTATCTACTTGTCACGAGGTGGGTACAAGATTAATCTTTCTCTTAAATTTAGATGGAGGAAGAGCATCATTGTAGAGGATGGTGTAGATGGGATGACTAGTGGATGATAGAAAAACTATCAGTAACCCAACACACACACCACTATAGAATAACTTGTTTAACTCTTTGTTTGATCTAGATAGTTAGTTTATTTTGAGTGCTTATATATTTTGATATGATCATGTTTTGGTTTATGCTTATGATGATTTGATTTTTTGATTTCATATATGATTGTAGTGCATATATTTATGCATGCAATGTTATTATATGATCATGAAGTCGATGCTAACACAAATCAAGTTGCCTAACATAGTGACATGTTTAAATGATATTCAATAAATATTATTATCTTGGTTTGATATATTTTTGTATAAGAGTTTTAATAATTATGTTAATCATAGAATACTTGAGATATTAGATTTATTTGGCTATTATTGAGTGGTAATTGATTAAGTGGTTATTTTGTTAAATAGAATTTTATTTGGTTTGATTTATCTTTAAGAGATAATTACCTTTTTCCTTTAAGGAAATTTAACTATAATTTTTATCTTAACGTAAATAATAAGGCCAATGCATATAATATGTAGATAATTAAATGTCTAAAATTATCTTTTTGACTTAAGTGGACTCAAGTTAGAATTTAACTCGGTCTTAAACTCAAAGGTTTAAACATGCATGAAATATGAAAATAATAAAGCTCAAATTTAAGAAGTAATATGAAATTAAAAACTAAACAATAAATAGAAAAGATGTTAATAAGAGCAAAAAAAAATGGGGGGTCAACTTCTGCATGTTTTAAAAAAGATAAATAGAAAGTGACACTTTGCATGAAGATATTAAAATCTTATAAAAAAAAGAGAATATTATTATAAAAGGAATGGTAAAGGGGGGATTAGGGGAGATATGGTGATGGAAGATAAGACTATAAAAAGACACAAGCCATAGGAGATAAAAAAAGGAAAAAGATATCGAAGTTAAGAAGAATAGTGATGCAGTTTTGTAAAGAAGACACAATACGATGAAGAGAATACGTCATAGTAAATAATCTTGACTGTAGAGAGAGAGAGAGAAAACTAAATAAAACTAAATAATCTTGGGTATACTTAAGTTTGGAAGGTTGGTATTGAGTTTAATTCTTATTTGTATATTATTAAAAATATATAACAATTTGTTTATTCTATTTGAATTACTTAATTCACTATGCTATGTTAAAGTCGCCATTATGCTAAGATCGCTAGACAAATCTAAGTTGGATATTAAATACAACAAACCTTTTGAAATAACTTTCCCAATGACATAAGAGAGCGACGATCTGCATGCTAAGAGAAATTGTAATTTTATAACTGCAATTAAATGTCAATCTCTTCACTAGACTTTAGTTTAGCGATACAATATATAATAACAGTGACTTAGTAAGAAATAAAAGCAATGATTTGATGCATATATGTAGTGATCTAAAATATTATATCATAATTTAGATAAATTTATAACTTTATCTTATTAAGACTTGGAAAATATTCATGCATGTAGTGACTTGATGAAAAGCGACTTATTTTACATAATCTACAACCTCAATAAATTATTTACTTACACAAAATTACTAAGTGTATTTAATTTAATCATTGAGATCATATATTAAGTTTCTGAGTGTATTTAGTTAAATAAAATGTTGACTTTATATTTATTCTAGTGTTGAGCTTTTATGAGTTTAAGTGTAGAGCTTTTACTTATTTGTATATAAATCTTTGAAAATATGAACCATTGTGTAAAATACCCTTAAAAATGATGTCCATGTTATATATATTTAGACATACATGAAGATATTTACCTATAATAAATTAATACATTCAACCATACTAATCACCTTTATAAATTCACATGCATTGCTAGAAATAACAGATAACTTATCAAGTTACCTTTAGTTTCTAATTCATTAAAATCAAAGGATAAATGCATTGAATTATTTATACCATTTTTTAATACCACATTTCTATCATAAGCATTGGTGTTCCCATTCCTCATTATCCTAGCTCTAAATATTTGCCTCAATCCAAAGCTTGAGGCATTTATACTGTGTGTGACGTTATTATCTCTTATCATGCCAGAATTACACAGATCAAGTGGTAACATTGAAATTGTCATTTATTCTTCTGTATAAATGGTATTTTTGCTTAGCCAAGAATTATATAAGTGTGTAACATGGAATATGCATCAGGTTTAGCTTAAAGCATTATAAGTATTTAATGGATTACCAATGTTAAGTCAGTATTATGGTAAAAATCATATCATAAGTGTATATTAATTATAAATATCTTATTACTAATTAAAAGTAAAAATAATATATCCATTATTTGATTGTATTCAAATTTTAATAATATCTAGAAATGGTTTATGTGTGATCAAGATTAACTTAATGTAACTCTCTATGCATTACTAAATGTTGACCTAGTATTTAGTGGTTTGTATTCACTAAGATTATTAATGGTTAGTACCTTTTACTGACTATACATACAGTAAATGATTGGTATACTATAGTATAGATGACAAATTATTATTGATAATTACTGGGTTGTGTATTTTATATTATTTTGTGGCTAACTTGAGTACTAATATTTACAAGAACTTATACATATATATAATTTATGTATATGAATACCTTGAGAAACCGTGCCAACACAAAAATAAATTTATAATTAAGTATAAAATCATGTTATTTAAAAATTCATTAAGTATATGTGTGTTCTTGTTTAAAAAATATATGTGAACATTAAATAGTATATACATATCATTGGAGTACTTACTTATGATGCCTATTGATGTAGGAGCATCATCACTTGACTTGTGTTGTCTAGGCCATTCTACTTTGTTCAAAAAATTTGACGTTAATTTACATGTTTATAGTGAGTATAAGGGTGTTAGGAGTCTTGACATACACGTTGTATTTTTCCAAGTGTTTAGGGGTGTTAGGATAGGCTAGAATTCAAAATAGGCATTTACCCACCAATTTGAACAATTTGAATTTTTGAATAAATTTTGTTTTGTTTAGGAGTTGTAGGAGGATTTGAATGAGTATTAAAAGGTTAAAATTATTATTTTGACTCGTTTAAGGTAATTTTTGTCTAATATAGACCTTTAATTCACACATGTACAAACAAATCCACCTTGATATGTGTGCTAATGTGCAATTTTCTTTAAAGTGACCATTGGAAGGTCAAGAGTTAGTTAGAGTAGTTATAGTTAGTACAAAACTAGTATGTTTTTGGTTTTCTAGTTAGTTGTGTGATGGCATTCAAGGAAGAGAGGAGTTCAAGAACCTATAAATCAATAATGGAATTTCTCATGTTTGAAAAATATGATTGTATACTCTATTTTTATGTATGTGAACAGGGAATATGACTGTGTTTTAAATGCCCATTGAATAAATATTTTATAAAGACATGTTTGCAAGATTCATATCATCTTTGGTAAGTTTGATAAGTGTCATACTCAAGTATTTTTTATTTTCTTTCAATGTCTTTTGTGAAGCATTAATGTTGCAGACTAATGTATTATGTTTCATATGTTGAGAAGACATTATGTGTTTTGTGTATGAAGAGAAAATTGAATGGAAGGTTTTAACAATACTTTGATGGTTGGTATGATATATTTTCAAAGTTATACAATTGAATTTGGATAATTTATACTCGTTCAATAATGTATGTTATTGCTTACTATGCTAAACCATATGACTATTATACTAACCTCATAATTAGACCAATAAAGGCATATAGAGGTTGAATAGTGGCATAAACATGAGAATTTTTTGATTGGAAAAGAAATGTATGAATAATTAAAAACCTTTTTAGTCCTTGAAAACCATTTTAAAATAAAATACTTCAAGATTTTACTATAGGACCTTGCAGATTGTGTCTGCACACACAGTGAGCACAAGAATATAAGTGGTTGGTTGATTAGAGGATTTAGGAGAAAATAATAATAATTGGATAAGATGTACATAGGTTACATAGACTTATAACAATATTCATAGAATTTATAAACCCCTTAGAAAAGCTAAAACCTCAAAATGTATGCTCTCAGGTTCATACAGGCCCTATCGACCTTGAACTAGGGTTTGGGAAGAAAAATGTGTTTATAAGAAGATTCCACAAGTGAAAATTGATAAATATTTGTATTTTTATAGTGTTAGATGTTTAATATTATAATATTAAAGTTTTTATTTGATTATATATGGATACATATAGTTGTAGAGGATTGAGTGTGGCTAGGGGTAAAGAAGGCCTAATTAGGCCTACATATAGACCTAAAAGAACTAGAAAAGTGTCTTCAAAGTGGAGTTGGGTTTTTTAACTTCATAGAGGAGTGTAAAATGATATAGGGTTTCTGTAATTTTCCATATTTTCTCAAAATCCATCTGTATAGGATTGTATAAAAGGAAAAGGCCTTAAAAAAGGCTACAAGGACTGTGTATCAAAAAGGAAAAAGTTGTATAGGAAAAGAAAGAAGTGAAGAGGGATTTAATGAATGGAATGAGGGGTATGAGGATAATACAATTATTATGTTTAATGTGATAAGAAACATAAAATAGTTTAATGAAACCTTGAGTCATTAAATGTGCAAGTAAACATAAGAACCTTGTGAGAGTTGACATCAAGATTAAGGTACAAGTGTGAGATTATTTGATTTTATCATCTACATCACCTATTATGATGTAAAAGTATTCATACAAAGGAATTTACATATAGTTAATGAATAAAATTGAGTCATAGGGTGTCCAAGGTACTGAAACTATAATCATTAATAAATAGTCTCCTAAAAATGGAAAGAAGGGTTAAATGTAAAAAACATATAACAGGTTTATAAGTTATCTATTCTTTATGAGTTTTATAACTGACTACCTAGGAGTAAGTAGTGTGTAAATAAAATAGTATATTGTATTATTAATATTTATGTTATATACTTAAATCTACTTACGGAGATTAGATTAAACAATTTAACCATAAGGTATACTCGGGTGGTATAAACATGTGCTTGCTATATTATTATTTATGATTAAGGGTTGGTTGATTCTTGATATTGTATGACATATCTGATTGGTATAAACTATATTTATCATGTCTAGACTCACACATACATTTGACTAATTTAATAATGTGTGTTGGTTAGTTTCTTGGAATAACATGTTTTATAACAGTCAGTATGACTTTATGTATGCATGCATACAACCCTTGTGAGTATAACAAAAGCTAAGATATAATATTATATGTTTTATGAGTATTATAACTTGTATGTTATATATATTTTCTTAAATAGAAGCTTATGTTTTCATGTATTTAAGACTACTTTGTCTGAGTGATTGTGGAAAACTAGTAGTTATGTCTTAGAATTCTAGACTATGGTAACATGGGTTATCATGGGGTGTGATGTTATGAATATAAAATGTAGAGAAACAATAATGAAATAAAGACAAAATTAAAATTCAAAAAACACAATAGAATAGAGACATAGATTTAATGTGATTCACCCAATATGGGATACATCCACATAGAAACTGTTAGTCCTTCTTGTTATTCAATCCAATAAAATGAAGGGAAAAACTTGTAATACATCCACTGCAATATCTTCTTCACTCTCACACTTTTTTTCCTGATTACAATGCCCTCATATCAAAGGAGGGTTAAAAATTAGGGCAAAAATTCACTAACTTAGTTTCTACTGTTATATCTAAAACCTAATAGTAAATGGTCCAAATTAACTATGAAATTACAATATTTTATAATACATTTTGCACAAAATTTTGCTTCAAGGGCACTGGCCCTAAACCCCTACCAAGGGGGCTCCAAAATAGGTCACCTCCCCCTGGACCCCCATGGTGACCCTATTGGGGGGTTGTTGCCCCCCCACACCCCCTATCAATAAATGGGCATTAAAATAAGATTAGACTCCACCATCCAACATATGGTATATTGGAAACTAATTATGGTAGTTAGAATATGTAGTTAAATGTGTATTTTTACCCAAGAGGTAAGAACTATAGTCATTATTTCTAGTATGGGATATTATTTCCAGTAGGATGTAAATTTAATCTTGAGGTTAATTTATCTTTAGTGATACATTATCATCTCATGAGTATGATTTACATGTTTGTGCGATATCTTGTAATAGAATAGGTTTCTATGATATGTTGCATGTTTAGTTTTAGAAATCATACAGCACATGGGTTCTTGATTCTTACTCTATATTCCTACACCGTCACTATCCACTCATCCTAAAGGGGGGTCATTCCTTGATGAGATTAGTACAGGGAATTATTGGTCTATGGTTAGTATGGAAAATGTCTTGGATGATTATCTCCCTCTCCATAACAATACTAGTTTTGAGATGGCTCTTGATATTTCCACATATACTAGAGAGTTTGGGGAAATCTTGCTCTAGAGATCCATGTATCATAATTATGTACATTGTATTATATTGTTTTTATTATTGGGTATATGAAAATGAAGAATTGTAATTACCTATCTACTTTGGATTGATAGTAGTGGTTATGTATTGTACCAATAGTGGCTGGCTATTTGTAATTACTATCTATGATTATATTATGATGTGTTTCCATATATTGATAATGATTAGTGTATGTTAGATGTCATGTGCTTAATTTTAGTTATCACTCTTCGAGTATTTTTTATGATCACTTCTTAGATTCTTGTGATGTAATCTAATTATAGATTGTGTGTTAAAAAAATAACTTTCACGTATTTTCTAGTTAGCATCTAGCAAGTTTGTTATACTTTCTTTGTTGTAACATATGTATGTCTCTTACATGTGGCCCTTGACCTTATGTATGATACTAACACTTGATCTTGTTATGTTTTTTTAGGTTGTTGACATTGATTAGTGTTAATATCTATATCATATACTTTTATTGTGTAGTCTTATTCAATGATTCTACTACTACATGTTTCATTGATACATATATCTACACATGACACCTATATGCCAAGCATTATATATGTTACATACATTCTTTGATTGACATATACATTACTATGATGATGTAATCTCAACATGTTCACTTGATGTTATATATATACATGACATGATATAGTTAACTCTTCTTTTGAAATGAGTGATTTACAAGACATATCCCTCATCTCAAAAGGGGATAATTATAATTGACTTATGATAGAGACATAATCCTCCACAAACAAAAATCCATATTAGAGTAAAAATTTCATAGAATTAGAATGGTTTAGTTACATGATAGACACTAACACATCAGTACAAATTGTAAGGGCATATGCCATACATATCCACTCATTTTATAGATACTTGAGCACAAATTAATACACACTTGGGTGAATATACATGGACATATACATATAATTTATAGAAACAAGAATTAAAAGTTTTTACATATACATATATTTGAGATACAAGTTTTCAAATTCAACATATATATGCATATCATTTTATATTAGTTTGTACATATTCATAGGGCATGATATTAGTTCATGCACATATACAAACTTTTAGATTAATGAGGCATGATATTGGTTCATGCACATACACAACATCACAATTTATAGTTTAATGAAAAATGGTGGTTATTCCACTTCACACTTATTAACTTTTTGGTGATGACGAGGGAATGAACATTATTAATTCTCTGTCAATCACATATTTTATTCTAAATTGATCAAATGTGAGCAAAATTATGTAATAAAATTTATGTTCATGATGTAGCATGAACATTTCTCATTCCCTTTTGATCATGATTTATATTTACATAGAGAAAACTTGATAAAAATTATATAATTAAATGTATAATTCATCTGAAGTGGTTGATTTAGTTTTATTTGAGTGAACCCATCACAAGGTTCTCTCTTTTACCTATATATTTATTTGGGTTACTACATTGTGTACTTCTACCCAAATTCATGATGTTTAGGACATGTTGTCTTCCCAACCCAAGAGCCTACATATTTACACAAATTTGGGGTACAATCACCCCAACTCTCCATGTGCTCTAGTAAAGAATCACAATTTTCTCAAATTCTTCAACAAGTAGCCATAATATACAAAAAATTACAAGGGCAATATGGTTTTCACCAACACATAGGTCTACTATTATCTTTGCTCTTAAAATTTTCATAAATTTAGTTTTAGATTAAAATTTCAATCTATGGACATTGATTACACATGATGCATGTTTTGTTATTGAGTAACCTGCACAATCAGAGCTTGGTACCAAAGATAAAGTGTGTTGTACACAATTAGGTACATTTTTACCCTTTTACTCTATCAATTCCATTACTAGAATAAAAAGAGTGAAATTTTATATACTATAATATGATATTAAGTACTTGATAATGGTAAGCTTGACACTGGTTAAACCTAAAATGGAGATATAGGTGATCTTACTGTTAGCCCTATATTTGATTGAAGGATATATAGAAATAACATTAGATAAGGGTGATAATAAAATCTATAGTGGACCAATTAGATGTTAAATTTAGATATAAGTATATATTGAATTCATAAAATTGAGATAGTCTAAAATGAAAATTACAACCAAGTTATATATAGAAATGAAAAGGAAACAATATACTTAGCTATTTTTTATGCTAACAAAGTGTTGGATATATAATAGGTAAGAAGAAGGTTGGAAGACAGTTCTAGAATAGTCATCAGAGTTTAGATCTGATGCTTCTGGCACTTTGGACACTAACATTAACCTAGGATAGTTTCATCAATGATATTGTGTAGGTTTGACATAAGTGTCATGTATGTAATACCTATTGAAAAAGGATGTGACCACTTGTATGCTTCTAGATTTGGATTTACTTTCACTTTGGTGCATTCAAATCTAGGTCATGGACTATTACTACTTATGAAATGGAAAAACCCTAGTTCTCCATCTTCATAGTGAGCTTGGGAGAAAATGGGTTAGTGGGCACATGATATCAAGTTGATTCCACTATCATCTGGCACTTCCTACATATCCAATACTCTATAAGAGGGACTCAGACTGATGTAGTTATCTCCTACATGTTGGCTTGTGTTTGAATCATTCAATATGTTGAAAGCAAGTAGAATAGTGACATATCTTGTAATTTGTAAAATCAATCTCTTGGTCTACTCTTTTAGTAATTCAGACCTCTATATGTATTTTTCTTATGACTGATATGGAAATAGGGAAGTTTTGATAAATTAAATGATTGATAAAGTGTTTTTGATAACTCTCCTTGGTCTCTTTGGTCTTTTCTAGGTGAGGAATGAATGAGGGTTTGTATTTTATTTTTATAAATCCCTTTGGATAATAAATTGCATTAAATCACTTAGGACAACCATTAGAATACATTTCATTTGAAAATTGGATAACTTTTATGGCACTAGACACTTGCATCAAGTCAACACACTAATGTTGATGCTAGTGTCTATCTTAGATGCTAGTGTCCAAGGAGCAGGAGAATAGGTATAGGCTCAAAAGTTGTAGTGCAAGATAATTATATTGTAAGCATTTTGGGTAAGGGAGAAGATTGATGTCATCATAATAATATTGGTTAGACTAAGAGATAGGCCAAGGGGAACAAGATAGAGTAGATGCAAAACGTACAAAAGATACAAAAGTATAGAACCAAGAGGAACAAGTAAGGTATGAGTTTGCCAAGTGTACAAGACTAAGGTGTTATATAATATTAAATTAGTGTCTACATTTCCCCCATTTTAATCTAGTAATGAAATTCATAGTTTAAAGGAAAAGAATGTGTACTTGGATGTGTATGTACACCTTGTCTTTATGTGTACCCAACTTGGGTGCTTTTTTAATGACTGACCTAGAACCAATAGATTATTAAAGTGTATAATTATTGCATATAATCTATAATTTTAAAGGACTTGATATTATTTAAATTTAAAGAGAAAGGTTTATGAGTACACCTATGTGTCGATGTAACTACCTTACATATTGATAAGTTGATTTGAAAAAGATATATCATTTTATAGCTCTAAAAATGATATATTAGGATGATTATAGATAAATTTGTAAAGTGAATATAACTAAGGCGAGGAAGAGAGAGAGAGAGAGAGAGAGAGAGAGAGAGAGAGAAATATTAGAAGGCTCATGTCCCCAATCTTAGAAAAAATGTGAGTTTCTACCTAGAAACTGAGATTAGCTCAATCATGCAACCCAATGATACTTATAACCTAGTGAGGTTGGATGATACAATCAAGTCCAACCTAAAAATTGGTAAGATTCAGTGATTTTATCACCTCAACCATACCAAAAGGTAAATCAGCTATTATAGTAGATTAGCTTAATATAGTCCATAAAGGTCTGATCAGGGTATCAATACGTAACAGTCTATGTTATGGTAATAGTCCATAAAAAAAATTTGAAATCTAAAACTAATTTTGATTTTGAAATATTAGGCACATGTTGCATAGCATATTAATCTCAGATATGTCTCATGCTAAAACTATGTATAACAATGGTACTAATGTATAAAATTCTACCACAACTATGAATCTGAGTCATATAACTATGTGCTTTGGCCAATTCATAAAACTAAGTGTGGAGAGCATGCTTCCAAAGCATGACCCCACTATACATGGAGAAATATGAAAATTAAAATAAGTGCCAATGTGGAAAACATGTTTCCAAAAACATGCCCCCACTATAATTTGGAGATGTTGAATACTAAATAAGTGTGGATAAAATGCTTCCAAAGCATGCCCCCATTGAATTTGAAAATTGTGCCAAGTGTGGATAACAGGCCTCTATGACATGCCTGTACTAATATTCCCCCCCCCTTTTGAGGTGAGGGAAAGATAGGAACTAGTAGTTACCTCACCTTAAAAGGATAAGACAACTATATAATTTGTGAATAGAACCATGTAGCATATAAAAGGAACATGTCTAGGTAAATATAGAATTAAAGTGCATGGACCCAATGTGATCACATAAAGGCCTAAGATGCATGATAAATATATGGAAACATCGAATTAATAATAGTACAATATCAACAAAAAAATAATCACACATACAAGATCACTCAAAATCAAGTCAAGAGGCAATGGTCCAAGAAGATCACAAACAAAGGGCATGTTCAAATGCCATAAAATCGAGGGGACATAATTTAATCAAATGTCTATGAAAGTAAGAATGTCATATTCAAATGTACATACAAAAAATAATGACATGTGTAAATGTCAAAGAAATTATACATAGGCATGAGGGCCATAAATAATAGAGCATATTCAAATGTTATAATAAGAAAAACAATATCAAGGAAAGACACTCAAGGAAGTACATAAAGTAAATCATAAGAAACTAGCATAAACATGTCATAGTAGCCCATGGATCAAATGTGTTAGATAAATGTCAAGGGCATAGCATATCAAGTACCTAATGTAAGATATAATCATAGATAAAAGCATGTGTATATACATATGTAAGCTCAATCATGATAATGGAATTTGATCATTGAACCATATAACATGTGTGTATCAAGATCAAAGCATTGTATGCCCCAATATCTACATTGCATGACTAGAGAGAAGGGCCAACACTTGGAATATGAATAGATCATGTATCTATGTGTGTGTGTATCACACTTAAAATATAATAATGACACATGTGTATGTATATAATTAAATGAATATGCCATCCATCAATATGGAACTAACACATATATGCCAAGGAGCCAATAGAACATGAAAATGCCAAAAAAAAAATTATTTTTTATTTTTTTAATATTTTTGAAATTTTATAAATATTTAGAGATGAAGGATATCCTATTATTCCATCTAATGGATGGTCATATATGTCTCCCCACTATACACCTGGTGTAATAATCTTGTGACATTATTGAGGAGCATGTATAGGTGTAATATTTGCCACTATGGTGTTAGTGGTGCTCTGCTTGTAAAATAGGACTTTATGGTCATGAAGTAGTGGTAGGAATAACAAGAGTAGGGATTCTTAGAACCCATCATTACATGCTTGTTTGTTTATTTGTAATAGAAATAATAGGTGCATGTGTAGGTGTTATGGATAGCTGAACATGGTGTATAGTAGAAGATGGGGATTCCATGGAATCCATTGTATGTCTCTGATGTAATGGTCTCTCAATTATTATTTACCTAGTAAAGGAAATTGCTTATTACTTAAACTTTTGCAATAAATTAGCCTTAATAGACATGATAGTTGTTTGTCTAGGTATAAGTTTCGCTTGTTGAAGAGGATGGTCATATAAAATTTTGGAAAGTATAATTCCCTAATTGGTATGAATGTATTTAACATACCCATGTACTATAAAAGGGACTAATCAAAGAGTCTGTATCCAAGACCAACCTATAAAGGTAAGTCAATCTCATCAAGAACTTTTTGGGAGGTCCCACAGAATGCTCTAATTGATCTAGAATAAAGGTGTAAATCATGATGCATTTAACCCAAGTGCGTAAGTAATGTCATGGTGAAAACATTTTCACTTCCACCATTATCAATCATAACATTGTGTATGGGGTGTTTATCAGGATATGTTAGAATGATTAGAGAATGAAGATTAGATTCATCATCCTTAATTTCATTGTCATCAAATGAAATAGAAGGTCTCTAAACCATAGGAGGTATATGGTGTGTGTAAGTACCAATAATCCTATTGATTATGTGCTCATAATTTGATGGAGGGGGATGTGTATGGAGTGTTTATCAAGATATGTTATAATGAATACATAATGAATATCAGAGTCATCATCCTTAATTTCTTTGTCATCAAAGGAAATAGAAGGCCTTTAAAACATAGGAAGTATATGGTTTGTTTAAGTACCAATAATCCCATTGATTGGGTGCTCATAATGTGATGGGGGGGATGTGAATTATATGCAATTTGCACTTATGGTTCCCTTTTAGAATGGTATTTCAAAGTACTATTAAATATTTTATGTTTAAGGTGATCCCTAGGTTGTGATCTTATTCCTTTAGAGGATCCTCAAATGTAAGATTTTGTTTATCAATAAGGTCTTGGATCTTATGTTTTAAGGTAAAACATATATTCGTAGAATGCCCTAGTCCTTGATTATAATCACAATAAGCATTCACATCATATCTTTTGGGTAGAGGCAAACTCATATCAACATATGTAGCATGAGGGAGAGATATAATATGACACTTGATTAGCTATAGGATTGATGATGCTACAGACTCATGCAAACATGAGAACTATCTCCTTTGTGAATTAGATAAAATAAGATAATCATGCTGCTATGAGACTACATTAACTATGGTGGTTGTTTCCTTTTTAGGCTCAGAAGGTTTGACCCTATAACTTGGTTTGATTGTAAATTTAGGAGTAGATGTAGATGCATCTAGTGTGTTTGCTACATACTTGAGCTTATTTAATGAAATAAGCTTCATTATATGGTCTCGTACAACATGGATTAAGTCATTAAAATATTAGAACTTCTTGAAAATAATAGACTCATGTAAAGGAGAAAACAAAATTTGATTTCATATATCTTTTAATTTTTTATCGACCATAGGATTGGTCATTTTAGTTAACATTATATTATATCTCAAGGCATATTCATTGATAGGTTCATTGGTCCCTTGTTTGATTTTCATAATTTGAGCATAGAAAACTTTTTTAGAAATGTTAGTGTAAAATTGTGCCAAAAACTAATCTATAAGAGGTTTGAATGCTTTCATAGATTGGAGAGGTAAATCATAGAACCACCTCAAATCATAGTCCTTGAGACTTTTTGGGAATAATTTGGTTAAAATTTTATCATCAAAGGCATAGTCAAGGCGTGCCGCATAAAAGTATCAAAGATGTTTCCCATGATCACCCTTGCTATCATAAAATGGAAACTTAGGTGCAACAAAACTAGTTGAAAAAGGGTGAAATGATATCTCAAGTGCAATAAAGTTGTGTAACACATCTTTTGAATCAATAGCATGAGAATATTTTAAAGCATTTTGTTCAATAATTTTAACCTTGTCCTCTAAATTCTTTATAACTTGGAGGAGTGTTTTCACTATATACACGTTGGGATTTAGATTGACAAGTTGAGGAGCCACTAAAGGATATGAAAACATGGTTTGAGTAGTAATAGGTATTGAAATCAATATTTGTGTTGAAATAATGGGTATTTCCATACTAGATGTATCAAGGTTGATAGGTATGGAATTAGTTGTAGTACCTTTTAAAGATTCACCATCACTAGGTAATGAGGCCTTAGCTTTATCAAGTTTACTAATTTCATCTTGTATAACATATAAAAAATGCATCTATTAAGAATTTTTTATTATTGAGATGAGTGATCAAGGCTTCTTTATCCTTCATTTGAAAATAATTTTTCATATTATCATTTTTCATTGCTTCACAACTATAAAATTTAAAATTTTATAACAAAGTACAATAATCAAAAATTAAAAAACCCTAAAAAACCTAGGGTTTAGTGTTCAAAGATCAAGTTCATCAAATGTTTAATCCTAAAATAGAGATCTAGGTGATCTTATTATTAGCCATATATTTTATTAAAGTGGTATATAGAAATGAAATTACACAAAGATGATAATCAAAATATAGTAGGCCAATTAGATGCTAAACTCAGATATAAGCATATGCTAAATTTATAAAATTGAGTTAGTATAAATATGGAAAGTAAAACCAAGCTATATATGAAAATAACAAAGAAATAATATACTTAGTTGAATCTAGTGCTAACACAGTGTTGGATTAGAATAGGTAGGAAGAAGGTTGGAAGACAATTTTGTAATAGTTTTCAGACTCTGAATCTAACACTTCTGGCACTCTAGACACTAATTTCAACTTGGGATGGTTGTGTCAATGTTACTATCTGGTTTCAATGCAAGTGTATTATATAGAATACCTACTAAAAAATGATGCAGATGCCTAGATCCTTTTAGGTTTGGTTTCACCTTCACTCTGGTACATTCAAATTTGGTTCATGGACTGTCACTCCTTATGAAATGAAAAAACCCTAGTTCTCCATATTCATGGTGACCTTGTGGGAAAATAGGTTAATGGGTACATGGTGTTGAGCTAACCCCAAATACCCCACTATCAATGGGTATTGCTTACATATCTAGTACTCTAGGAGAGGGCCTCAAACTGATGTAGGTCTCCCTTATGTGTTGTCTTATGTGTGAATCATAAAATATATGGAAAGCAAGTACAATAGTGACCTAACTTATAACTTGTAAAATTAAGAGCTTGGGATCTCCTTTAGTACTTCAGACTTGTAGATGTAATTTCCATATGATTGATATAAAAATAGGGAATATTTTGTCAACTAAATGCTTGATAGTGTGCTTTTGATAAGTTACCTTGGTCTATTTCATATTTTTTTAGGTGAGTAATGAATGATGGTTGATCTTGTATTTATATCAATCCATTTGGATAATAACTCATATTAAACAAATTAGGTCAACCATTAGGATATGTTTCATTTGTAAATTGGATGACTTTTAGGGCACTAGACACTTGTGTTGAGTCAGGACACTAACATTTATACTAGTGTCTGTCATGGATGCTAGTTTCTAAGGAGTAGGGGAATAAGTACATGCTCAAAACTTATAGAGGTGAAAGATAAGTACATTGTAAGCATTATGGATAAGAGAAAAATTATGTGTCATCAACATAATACTGGTCTAACTAAGAGATAGGCCAAGGGGCATAAGATAGAGCAAATTCAAGACTTGTATAAGTGGTAAAGGTCTAGAACTAAGAGGACCAACCAAGGTCTAATTTTATCAAGTGTACAATACTGAGGTGATATATAATCATAAAATAGTGTCTACAAACACACATTTACCACACATGACTTGAGTGAAAACATAGTCATAATTCATCATTATCTCATACTTTCATGTTATATTATGATTTTTACCCTTCCATTATGTTTTTACTCACCTAAATTAACCTCACTACCTAATTCAAACAAGGTAAATATCCTACATAGACACATCTAGACGTTCAATTCAACCCACATGTACACATGTTAGTTTCATCAATTTTGGTCAGTGTCACTAGTTGATACTAACCCAAACTAATCAAAACCAATCCTCTCCCAACAATGATTAATTTTTTAAATCAAATCTTTCCTTAGGGTTGACCCATTCATCTAGTGTGTCAATAGCATTATAAATTACCCAATGTGACTCATATGTAAATAAATCAAGGTCTCATTCAAAATGGCCTTGGCACTTATTTGGAACACATCTATACACTATTTCACATTGACAAAATTAACCCTCTTATTCTAAGATTTTGAATATATCACTAAGATCAGTCACAAGCCAAGTCAAAGCATGCATTGTCAATTATCAAAGATAAAACATTTGTTTCATACTTATAATGAAGGAGCATATTTTCAGAATCACACTAGGTGGTAAAAATATTTGTGGCCTAATTTCCATCCTTGGAGTATCAAATACATAGGTGGTGGATAATCATTATATGATGGTTATTTAGATTGTCTCATCCTATTACAATTTCTCAATTTGAATAGGTTTTAATCCCTCATAATCGCACCTAGGGTTTCAAGGTAAAGAGCTTGATTTATGGAATTATGAACATCATTAAGGTTCATGATCACATATATAAAGCATACATAGATATGAAGGTGATTGTATGATCATAGTCCATTATTTTCTCATAGCATAGTATCAACAAGTGATACCAACCTAGATCGATGGAACTAACCTTAAATAGAAGTCCAAGTCCTAATTTAGATGAATCACAAGCCTAATTTTATTTGATTTCCATTTCTAGAATATAGTCATAGTCAAGCATTCAACTAGAAAAGATAAATACACATCCCTTTATTATACTTACTATACTTAACATTTTCTACTTGTTAAACTATTATAATCAATTTCAATGTTTTACATTCATATGTATGCTTGAATGCCATATCTTAATATCTTAATTACATTTCAAGTTTTTATTTTATTAGGGTTATAAAATAAAATTTGGGTAAAATAGACTTACTTAGGGAAATATAAATGGATTTATACACATACGTGAGTTAAGCCTTCATCCACACTGTATAGTTAATATACCTGAAATAAATGCCAAATGCTATAGGTAGTTAATTATCATGATATGTTTTTATTTTTTAAATTTTGAAAGTTTGATTTTGAATTTAGAAAGAGATTATAGGAAAGAATACACCTATTTGGTATTGCCCCATTGCTACACCAACAATACTTTTGATATGTATTGAAATGTAGCCAAAAAATAATTGGGGGTCCTCAAAACCCAAAATCCAAATCCTATACTTTCTAAATAATTTGAAACACATCCAAACATTTATTTAGAAGCATTCAATGTCAATCCACTTATTGATAAAGTAGGCAAATTTACTTATTTTGTTGCTAATTTGAAATTTTGATTTTGAAAATTACTTAATATATGCCCCTATTTTTAGGTGAGGGATGAATACCCCATGATAAAATCATTCATCTCAAAAGATACAGGTTAATTGCCTCATATGTTAGGAAAAGTAATTTAATCAAATCATGTTAAAATCCTAGAAGAATATAATTTTTAAAATTTGCCACAATTGTAATGTTTTAAAAAAATTGCATATTTTGAAGTTTGAATTAGCATATAGTTATACCACATAGAATCATGTATACTGAAATATATATCATATAAAACACAATGTTCTAGGGTATTTTTCCACATTTGGCAAAGTAAAATTGGAAACAATCATTAAGCCCCCAAGTGTCATAATCATTCCCCTAGTTAGGCTAGATAAATAAATGAGAACACACACAAGTAGTATGCCCCATAGATGCATGGTATAAACCATGATGATGTAGGAACCAAGAAAGTATAATAATATGCATGATATACATCATGTCTAAAATCATAGTTCAGTAATAGAGTGCACTCAAGTTAGGACCACACAATGTTAGTGACCATACCTAGGTTAATGACAAAATAAGCTAGTATGAAACAACACACAAGACAAGACTAAAAAGACATGAAGCTAAGACGATCCTCTATGGATAAGGATGAAAAGATAATAAAATAAAAGTATTTATTTACAACTGTCAATGTAACTATGTAACAATCATAATGTAGAATATCTATGTGATATAAGATACAAATACTAGAAAGAGAAGCAGTGATTAATGTAATCTAGCTAAAAATGATAAAGGATAAGAAAGGATATATATCACCATGAAAAAAACTTCTAAAATGGAAATTACACAAGTTAGGAAATGTTGCCTATGAAATTGGCCCTCAAGATGTGGGCACATAATATGAAATTAAATATATTCATGTGAATTATGAATCTGCATAGTACCCATTCAAGAAAATAATATGAAAATCATATGTGTAAATTATGGATTATTAAAATCAATAGCATAGTAAACTTGTAACATACATAAAGCAATGTTTTTGAACTTTTTAAAAAAATTAATTTTTTATTTATTTTTGAATTTTGCCAATATTTTTAAATTTTTGAATTTCAATAATAATTTTAAAATTTTAAATATTTTTAATGTTATTAATTTTTTTAATTTTTCCAATTTTTGTATATTTCATCCCTTAAAATGGAACAATATAAGCTATGTAGGTATCAATCATGATAAGCATAGTGTGATAAAATGCATGCAAATTTCACTGAGCATCATGATGTATCTATGTAATAATGAAAGCCAAATATGTAATATAGGTTCCAAATGTAATGATATATATCATAGTTGACTATGTGGCAAAGCTAAATAGTAAATAAATCATATGTTAAGGATAATTTTGTATATTGGGAGGATGTCATACCTCCCAACGTAAAAATTCTTAAATATAGAAAGATATTGTAATAAATGAACTATACGTGTAAGATAGAATCTAAATTTGGAACCATGAAGTGGCCATGTATATAATAAACATGTGTAAGTGTAATGCCTCCATAGGAAACTATTTTTCATGTACACTAATGTGAAATATATATTCAAGTGAATTGCATATGACAACTTTCAACATAAATATGTAAATAGTGGTAAGGACATAAAATCCCAATGAATACAGTAAGGAAAGGCATGTGTGTAACATGAATTGCTAATGTGATATGAGTAAGATCATTACAAAGTGTAAGATAGAATACAGGTGCCATGCCCCCATGGGAATATTATGCTAAATTCATGCTCAAATAAACTCATAATATGTCAATGAGAAACATGCAAGGGTACAATGTCCCCATAAACAAATATGTGTACATAGATATAGTTGATAGATATCATGTTTGGGTATGGTGCCCCCATAGGAAAATATATATGATCATTTATTAAACCATGTTTTTGATGTTTTATCTATATGAATAAAATAAAAGGGATCTAACATAAAATGCACGAGGCCACACAAGAAAGAAAAGGAGAAAGGCTCACAAACTAGAAGAATGAGATGAGGATGATTCTAAGCAACCGATGGCTTCCCATAAAAATCAATGCATTTTATGATATAATCTCTCAATAATTATGTGTAGATACTGAAATTTAGTCTTCAATACTTGATACTAACAAACTTGACATATAATTACCATGAATTATTTGAGCACCCAAAGAAGGTCCGAATTCTCCATCCTCTCACACTTACATGATATCTTATGAGTCAACCCTTATGTTTAGATATTAAACACTTATAGGAACCTCGTTGTCTTATTTACACCTATTAAATATCCTACAAATACATCTCTAGAATCTCATATAAATCCAAATATACATGATTTATTTGATTTAATTATGGTCAATACCACCCATCATTGATGACCTGAATAGTTGGAATAGTCCCACTCCCAACAACAGCTATTTTATAAAATTGAACAAATCTTTAGGGTCAACCCATAAGCCTATAATGTCAATGGTGTGAGTAATTAATCCAAAGGATCCATATAAAAAATCAAATTTTCATTTCAAATGCATTTTTTATCCATCTAGTATTATCTATTGTACATCTATACACTATTACACATTGATAAAATCTATCCTAGTTTTCCTAATTTTTATACTATTCATTAGGAATAGTCACAAGCCAAGTCTAAATCACTCAAAATCCATGTGAAATAAATCACTTTCAAGTACCAAAGCTAATCATTAGTTGTATTCATATATAAAATGAGCACAACTACACAATCACACTAGGTGAGAGAACTACATGTGGCTTGATTTCCTTCCTTAGAGTATTGCATACAAAAGCAACAGTCAATCACCAAGTAAGGGTGATTGGGGTTAGATAAATCCATTACACTTACCTCATTATTTTAGGTTTTTATCCCTTATAAGCACATATAGTAATTTAAGGCAAAGGAGGTTGATTTTTTTATTTGTATGTGTGATCAGGCTTTCTGGATGGCAAACACATATCAAGCAAAGATAGTCATAGGTGACTATAAAATCCCTATGTTGCATTTCCATATAAGGTAGTTTTGATAAATAGGTTAGTATAAACCTATGATAATGACTTGATCCAACACATTCATAATATTATTTCCTAAACTAAGTAAATGAGAGTCGTGCTTATCTTTGCTTTCCATTTCCAAAACATAGTCAAATAGTTAACCAAAAAAGCTAAGTATCAAATCTCTTTAGTACTTTCCATTTAACACATGCCTTAATCAAATTAGAAGAATCAATTTTAAATCATTTACATTGATATTTTATGTTTTAATGTGGTATCTATTAATATATACTATATCTCACAGTCATATATT